>VDFB02152924.1:298530-319774 GCA_007258455.2 Sequoia sempervirens | reverse complement strand
CAAAGACCACTCAATGCAAAGGTACAATGGAAAGGACTGAGGCAGGTCTAAGAAAGACTAATGTTTGCAAGAGTATAGTGGACAGTGATGGAAATATAAGTGGAAGGAACAAAGGATAGAGAGTAGAACAAGAGACAATGGTGTTGGCAGATGAACAGAGGAAAAAGACAGGTGAAAAGAAAGATAAAGTGACAGTGTTTGATGATGGAAAATTGAATGAACACCCCATAGTACCAAGAGGATAGCTGGAGCAGCAAATAAGTGAAGGTAACACGAAGAATTTAAATTACAATGAAGAGTTAAAGAAAGAACAAAGTAAAAGAGGGAAAAGGCATGAAGACTACAAGGGTGGACATGTAACTTTCATCTTTTCAAGCGACTTGGAAAAGCTCAAAGCTGGGGTGTATGGTGCAAGGCAACCATTGGACCAAGGTGATCAATACAAGTTATTAAGGTATAGGTTATAGGTTTTGAATACTTTTGCACAAATAAGGTCTAATAAGACCATTGGAAATGTAATTGAGGTCTTATAGGGTCACTAAGATGACAATGTAAAAGGATGTTTAAAAAAAATGCAAATGTTGACACTAAAAAAGTCAATTTTGCAATATTTAGAATGTAATGAGGCAATTAGATTAGGAAGCGAGGTGAAGTTGTAGGAATTCTTTGAGTGGAGACAACTTTAAAAAGGTGATGGAAAGTCGAATAGAGATTTTTGAAGTCATTTTGAAGATTGAGAATTGAATAAAAATCATATTTCTCTCCATTTCTCTATTTTTCTAGTTATAGCAACAAATTATTCAATCCGTACAGGATCTTTTGGCTACAAATTTGTGGTGGAATTTTTATTTTAGTATTTCTACTTTCCTTTGAATCCATTTTGAGGTTTTTATATTGGGTTTCGTGCATTTAATCACCAAATTTCTCTAACCGGCCTGAACAGGGCACTTGTGGGTTTGAAGGACTAAAGCAATGTTTTAAACCATCCCACCTTTTTGTATGATCTATTACTTGGTGGGATGGATCTAAATCATTAGTGAAAAGTGATATAATGGTAATCTTGTGCAGGGGAGGTCTAGAAACGTTTTGGGTGTGAAGCCCTATGTGTGGCTTTTGAGTTTTCCTCATGAAATGTGGAGGTTTTGGTATGTCAAATCAAGTTTTGTGAAAGGGAAACATTATTTTATGACTTTTTGAGCATGTGTAGGTTAAATAAGTTCTATTGGAGGTGTTGGAAAGTTTGTAGGAGTGAGGAAAAGGCGTTTTTCAATAAACCCCTAGGGTTTTGGCTAAAAAGGAGGGTTTTATAGTTTACCCTATGAATGGTGATTTCTCTAAGATCTGATTGTTGATTAAGTGTTTTTAATACATTATAATTTCTTCCTCAAGAGTTGGAAAATTTTTAACAAGACTAGAGAGCAGTCCCTTTGTAAAAGTGACCTAATTTGAGGCCTAGAAAGTGAGAAATCCATGTTTTGAGAAATTTGGCACAAAGCAACCATAAGTGATCTGTTGATATGTTATTTTCCATTGAAATGGGTCCTTGAAATTGTTTATACCTTGGTATGAGAATAGGTCATTGTGATAAGATACCCGATTTGGTGATTTCCCAGTGCTATAAGGGAAAAGAGTGAATTTGTAGAGATGGTGAGACTTTGATGAGTTTGTGATCTGACAATTGTGTTTGAAGGTTGGAATTGTGTGCTTGTGTGTTTCAGGCATCCCCCTACTACATCACACATTAATCTATTAGTTGAACATTCTAAGATTTAACTATATAATCATCCATTTAGAATCTCAATTTGCATTCCACAGTACATGAGTGCATTCCACCTTCATGGTAGTGACAATAAAACATAATTTCCAAATGATATGTAAGAATATTTCCAAGAGATCACCTTATTTACTCTCCATAATATGCTTCATCATCAATTCATGAAAAACATAGAACAAATTATGGTTGTATTAAGTACATACAAGGTGGGGTCTTACAATTATGATGAAGTGCAATTGTCTTGGTCCCTTCTTTGTGTGTCCCTTTTCTTGGTATACTCTTAGAGATAACAATATTTTCATTGTGATTGCAAGAGACAAACATTCCCAACCAAAGCCAATAGTGGAACTCAATATGATAGTGCTAAATTTTCCTTGATTCCTAGCTCATTTGAGAATTTATTTTCGCGCATCATAGACAACTAAATTGAGAAGCAATTCAATGGGTCAAATTTATTAAAGATACATAAATGTTTTTCTTCTTCATCCATCATGTCCATACATTGGAAGTTGCAAAAATATTAGAAAACTCTAATTCTAGGTGGGATTTGATCATTTTCAATTCATTTCATAGTGTTGTATACTTTTGATGTGGAATTGAATATTCCTATTCCACTAATATCCTAATCCTATGTCATGTTCCTCATAAAAGTGTCATAAGGCCCATTTATTGCATCGGTCTTTCTATTTTGTCTCTTTTTCCCATTATTTCCATGTCTTCAATTAGGATCTAGATTTTTTTCTTGTCTCTTGTCCCCTTGTCCACTTTTATTCTAATTCCATACAAACCTTTTTGGTGCAGGAGCACCTACACCTTAGTGATAAAATTGAAGTCTTGAAGGTTGTTCATTTGGTCATCTAGTTGAGTCAAGGTTAGCATAGGGGTGTTTTAAGTTTATTTATCCTCAATAAGGTCAATCAAGACCATTTTTTATGTATTTGAGATACGTGTTATAGATGCTGTTTATGGGTACCCGCAAGAAAACACATTGCCACAAGGACAAGAAAAAGTTGTCAAACTGGGTAATTTTAAGCATAATTGAGCAGTATCTTAGTATTTGAGTTGGTTATAATTCAATGGGGAAGCTGTATCTTGAGGATAATGTAATGTAGCTTGTTCAAGGCTCCGTCCAAAAGTTGGTCGAAGAAATATTGTGGAAGATTCTCTCATCAAAAAAGTACCGTCATTTTATTTCCATTATTTTATTTTGAACTTTATCTCCTGACGGACCCGCATTAAAATGATCGCCAAGGTCGCGAATCGGGAGGTATATGAATCTAATCTGGTTTGTTGGATTTTAGTTCCATCGGCGTTTGGAGTTGAGTTTTCCATCGTTAACTCTTCCATACCAGGCAATTCGAAGGGCAAACATATTGCATTAATTAATCCACCTATTGTATGATATCGCGTGGTCGGATTGACTTAAAAATTACGTTATATTGGATGTTTAAATACCGGAACCTGCTGAGATTCAACTGAATGGCGCTGGTGGTTGATGCCCTAATGTTGCAGCGTTTCCTCGAAACGAGAAATCTGGCGCATGGGGCCGGGGAGAACACCAAATGAATCACCTTGTGACGGGAAGTTTGAAAAAAGGCGACGGAAGGTGTTTTGAAGAATTTTTTGAAATTTGGCAGGTCTCTAGAGATGTAATTTCATTAAAACCGGTTCATCAGATTGAGGGTTTGGTGGAATAGTACCAAAGAAGCTTCGAATCAAAACCCGAAATTTGGATGTTTAGGATATGAACTAATGATCAGGCTTGGTGTTTTTGGTGCAATGATTGTGGCTAACAAGAGGTACCTTTGTTAATGGGGCTAATTTGGCAGCTTTCCGGAAGCGTGCTGGCGTTAAAGATACCTATTGAGATCTCTTAGGGACATGTTTTGGGATATGTGACAAGTTAAATTTGAAGGTTGAATGGCCATTGTATGGCCTTCTCGAAAAGATAGGTCCATTTGATGGTTTTTGAAGGCTAGAAGCCCATTGGTGCAAGATTGGTTTAAATTGAGTGTTTAATGATTCAAGAGTTAACTGTTGTATATGTCTAATCAGTTTGAGTTTGTGTGAAGATTTCCACCACCTTGTATTGCATCAAAGTGGTATTAGAGCCAAGGAGCAAGTCTCTTGAGAAAGAAGGTTAAGAGTCTATGTGCAAAGAGAAGGTGTACTTGGAGGAATCAAAATGCCTCCTAAGGGAAGTGTTGTTGCAAAAGTTGGCGTCCGCTTGGCAGTTTACGCCTGGAGAGGAAAACGGTTAGTTGAAGCAAAGAAGCCTTCGGAGGAAAGGAACAGCGAACAATCATCAGTGATGAAGATGGAGATGGGGACCGTAAGATGTATGATGATGTTTGAAAGCGTGAAGAAGGCGACATGACAAATGATACCAGCGTAGGAAAGTGGAAAATTGATGTGAGAAGAGATTCCGGACCGGCGAGGGCTTTGGAGAATCCATTGGTGGAAAGTGAGAGAAGTGAAGAACACAAGGTGAAGAAGGAAAAAACCAAGTTGAAGGGACATGCCTTGTGATGGAATTTTGTGCAAGATGAGAGGGAGAAACAAGGAAAGAACAAGATCACTTCTTGGGAGAGAATGAAGAAAAAAATCAAAGGTAAGTTCCTTCCTAAAGATTATAATGTTCAATTGCTTAAAAGACTTCAAAATATTAGGCAAAAGGATCTAGATGTGCAAACATATACTGAAGAGTTTTATAGGTTAATTATAAGAGAAAAACATGAAGAAGATGAAGAAGAGAAGGTGGAAAGGTATCTCAATGGTCTGAGATATAACATTCAAGATGAGATCAATGTGTTGGCACCAAAAACAATGGAGGAATGTTTTCAAATGGCTATTAAGATTGAAGAAAAACTCAAGAGGAGACAAGAGAAGGAAACAAGAGGAAGAGGCAACACTTCTAAGGGCAGAGGTACTTCAACATCAAGGCAGACCAAGGAAGACCTTGAAGATGCTAATAAGAAAAAAGAACAAGCACCTAAAGCAAGAGGAGGATAGAGAGGTGGAAGGACAAACTTCATGCAAAGAAGAGATTTCAATGAATTTTCAGGTAGGTGTTATAGATGCAATTAATTTGGACACCCATCTTTCAAGTGTCCTCAAAACCAAGGTTCAACATCAAGTGGTGATAGGAAGAGATAAAGAAGAACACAACTGGTCCAAGAGGAAGAATGTGAAAGTTCAAGTACTCCTACATACCCAGAGGTGGGAGAAGCACTTATGATAAGAAGAACTTTGTTGCAAGCACCTAAGGAGGAAGACATGATTCAAAGAATGAGTCTATTCAGAACTTCATGCAAGTGTAGAGGTAAGTTGTGTCAAGTAGTCATTGATTCAGGTTCTCAAGATAACATGGTGTCTAGGGAGATGGTAGATAAGTTGAAACTAGAGAAAATATCTCATGTAGCACCATACAAAGCCTCTTGGGTAAATGATAGTCAAACTCTAGTGGTGAATGATCAAGCATATATAGATTTTCAAATTGGGGAGTACAAGGACAGGGTTTTATGTGATGTGCTACCAATGGATTGTTGCCATTTGCTATTGGGGAGACCATGGAAATTTGACAGAAGGTCTATGTATGATGGTAGAGAAAAAACCTATACTATCAAGAAGGATGACAAGGGCTTTAAGCTAACCTTGAAAGGTTGATAAGGTAAGTCTGGTTGCCTTTGGCGCGAGAGTTCGCGCCTTGAGGATATAAAATCAGGTATCGGCAAGTATGGAGCAGTTAATGATGCTAGAACATTGCAACGCCAAGGAAATTACGCGCGACAGCCAGGAGTTTAAAGGCGGTAAGATGACCTATGATCGGTGCCTGGATACGCTGTAAATCGGTGATAACGACGTGCTAATGAAAAATAGTGAAATGCCTGAGGGAAGCGCCTTTAAAGCCAGATAAAACATCGTAATTCACGAAAATCCGGCAGAATCGCAACGTTGCGGGCGCATGTGATATCGGTAAATAGGCCTGATAAGTCATAACGCAAGCTGTACATGCAAACACGCAGCCAAAAAGGTCCGATACCTTATGCGGATCAAAGGGTCGTCCTTTTCGATGACAACATGAGAGGGAAAACATGAAATGTGGGTAGTTATATGTGGGGTGAAATCAAGAAGAATATTGGTCGTATCGCATCACGCTTAACCCTTTGTTTTATTTGCGTTAGGGACTAGGACAACATCAAGTTTTGACCTAGGTATAAGGATGGGGCAGACATCAGGTCTGAGCATGAAGATGCAGGCACATTTCAACATGAACATAGTCAAGAGGGTGGAGCAGGTCAAGAGAACTCCAAGTTTGAACCAGTTGAAGGAGGTTGTTGCTTATAGGATGTATGGGGAAATTCTAAGCAATGGAACCCATTTCAACTCTTGTGACAAGACTCTTTTCTCTGTGGGGGTGTATGGTGCGGGAGCACCTACACCTTAGTTCATTTGGTCATCTAGTTGATTCAAGGTTAGCATAGGGGTGTTTTAAGTTTATTTATCCTAAATAAGGTCAATCAAGACCATTTTTTATGTATTTGAGAGATATTGTGTTATAGATGTCAAGTTTAGGAAAAAATGCAAAAAAAATGTAATATTGTCATGACAAGAAAAGTTGTCAAACTGCAATTTTGAGCATAATTAAAGGTCTTAGTATAATTTGAAAGTTGGTTATAGCCATTGGGAAGTTGTATCTTGGAGGAAAATGTATTTAAAGGCCTTTAAGGCTTGAACCAAAAGTTGGTTGAAGAACATTATGAAGATTTCTCATTAAAAAAATGCCATTTTACTGTTATTTTTCTATTTTTTTGAACTTTACTCTCTCTGTACGGACCTGTACAAGTGTGGAATGATCTAAAGGCTTCCATGATTTGAAGGTATATGAATCTAATCTTATTTGGAGTTTATTTGAGTTCCTAATTTAGTGTTTGAGTTGAGTTTCTCCATTTTGCTTAGACTACCCTGTTACACAGTCATAACGGTTTGAAAGGAAAAACATAATGTATTAACCAATCCACCTATTGTATGATACTATGGCTTGGTGGATTGACTTGTAACATGTTATATTAGATTTTTAAATTCATTTTGAATCAAGGAGAGTCAATTGAATGGTGTTGGTATGATGCCCTAGTGTTGGGCAGTGCTTTTTCCCTTGTGAAAAGGAGAAACCTAAGTATGGGTTTGGGAGAATATTGAATGGACCGATCTTGTGAAGTTTTGGGAAGTTTTTGCAGGTGATTTGGAAGGTGTTTAAAGAATTTTTTTGAATGAGGCCCTGGAGATGTGACTTTCATTAAAACCCTAGGTATTTGCATGGTGATTGAGGGTTTGGTGGAACAGTACCAAAGAAGCCTTGAATTTGGAAACAAATCATGAAATTTGATGTTTAGGGATATAACTAATGATTGTTTGGTGTGTTTGTGTGAAGAGAAGGTGAAAAAGAGGTACCTCCTTTGTTAAATTGGGCTAATTAAGTAGCCTTTTGCAGGGGCAATATGTTGTTTCTTCATGTTGGTACAAAGATACCTATTGAGATCTCTTAGGGACATGTTTTGGGAACTGTGAAAAGTTAAATTTTAAGGTTGATGGCCATTGTACAACCTTCTCTAAAAGATAGGTCCATTTGATGGTTTTTGAAGGCTAGAAGCCCATTGGTGCAAGATTGGTTTAAATTGAGTGTTTAATGATTCACAAGTTAACTATTGTGTATGTCTGATCAGTTTGAGTTTGTGTGAATATTTCCACCACCTTGTATTGCATCACTTTTTTCCCTTCTTCATTACTTCATTCTTATGGAAATTCTAAATTAGATCCAAATATTTCTTCCCATTGCACTTTATCTGAGTCCATTATCCAACATCCAATTCTGCAAGATTGCCCCATGAATTCCATACTTCCTTTCTTACAAACTCCTAATGTCCATTAAAACATTCCCCATTCCATCTTACCTTTGGACCTTCCTTCCATTGGAAATCATGTATTGATGTAAAATTCCATATTTTTTCCCCATATCCCTCCATATTGATTCATCCTCTTCTCATCCTTTGCACTTTTCAAGGTTCAAAAACCTCTAAAAACACTAAGAAGGTTTGTGGCAAGCCCAATTTTTTTACTAAGAGATCACCAAGTTAAAATTTTAATACATTAGTTCACAAGTTAGTAAAATCATCAAGATTCCAACAAAGTTTCAAGATGATGATGTGTTAGTGAGTTTGCAAAGTTGTAAATTCATTGAAATGTTAATAGTGTTTTATGAGTTAGGGAAACTGTCAAAATATTTTCAAATTTTGAAAGTTTAGTTCTTATGTCTTATTCCATAAGGAAATCCCACTTCTCCTTTCCTCACCTTTGGTTCCCCTCTTCTTATGTGTATTTTCTCCCCCAAGTATTATTTGTATATTTTCTTTAGACTTTAGGATGTAGGTTCCTTTATCCACTCCCAAACCTATCCAAAATTATCATTGATACAAAACTTGACCCTTTCAACTACTAGTTGGATTTTCTTGACTAGAAACACATGCTTATATACCAAGGGTGTGAATCCAAAAATTAAAATCAACAATAGATAATGGAGAGTGCTATGTTATCATGTATCCAATAGTTAAAATTTTAGATGTAGTTAATTCTATGACATATCTAGGCTACTATTTTCAATGAATTTCATGGTATTTTGACTTGATCCACATGAAACATTAATGAAATTTAATCCTAATTCATATTTTCTTAAGGTTTTAACAACCAATGTGATTTTTATAAATATTAGTTCATTTCTCATTCAAATAGTTAATATATATTTTTTTATGTGAATAAAATGTTAAGCAAAATCTAGGGTTTCAATCCTTACATGTCTATTCACCATTAGCAAAGATAATTTTGCAAGTCATGAAGATGTATCTATCTTGTAGCATATATTTGTAACTGAAAGAATCCTTGGCAATTTGTGGATTTTTAGAAAAACTTCCAAGTGACAAACTACGATAAGTTCTTAGATTAGAATTTTCTCTCACCACATTTATTGGTATGAATGTAACATTAATTTGATAAGT
Source organism: Sequoia sempervirens (assembly GCA_007258455.2). Taxonomy (NCBI): domain Eukaryota; kingdom Viridiplantae; phylum Streptophyta; class Pinopsida; order Cupressales; family Cupressaceae; genus Sequoia; species Sequoia sempervirens. The sequence goes on along the minus strand of VDFB02152924.1, from coordinate 310,951 downwards.
GTTGCAATTCTTTAATACATTATAAAAAAAATTTGTAATGGTCTTTCCAATATTACATATGAATTTCTAGAAGTTTGGAGCTCGGGATTATTAATCATGTTCTATTGTTAAATATCATCTATTTTGTTATTTTTGTGTTGTTTCTTCTAGTTTATTTTGACTTTGTAACCTAGTACAATGCATCAAAACAAAAATATTTTAGGATTAGGAGCTAGTTTGTATGCATTTCATTGTTTATTATTTAAATTAGGGAAAAATCTCTAATGAGAGTTGAAGGATTTATACCTTATGAGAATTGTATCCTGCATATCCACATCTAGTAGTGTTGCAATAATGTTTTCATTATCTTTCTAGAGGTTGTATGTGTATTAGGTTATTCCTTGGTTTAGTGATAAATTTTAGGGCCAAAAATATATTTAATACTACTATAGTTTGTTTACTTGAATATATTTTAGTTATGGTTGAGTCTTGTTGAAGATTACCTCTAAGAACACCCTCCTACGTCTAAGTAGGCCCAAAGTGAAGGAGATATTATATACTTTTAATAATTGTTCTATCATCACACATTCTTTGTTGATGAGATGGTATATCCATCTCTAGGAATGACATATCCCTAGCCTTGAAGTGGATTGATCCCTTCAGAATTTTGAGAAATTATTTCAAGACCCAACAAGAAGAATGAGACAACCATTAGGACCTTAAATCTAACATTAATCCAATTCACATTGTTAGGTAATATAATTTGATTGTGTATGTTGGTGAAATAGTTGTCATAATCCCAATATGCACTAAGACCTTAAAGGTGAACTATGGTTGTTTGATTTCTTAAATGTTAATTTTGGAATATTAATTCAATGTGTTAGTGGATAGGTGTAATCTCTTTTTGTTACACTGTCTCTGTTACCGAGTTGCTTTTACCTTGTAAGTAAATATGATGATAAATGTTTATCATGAATTTGATATAAGGTGAATGAAGTACTGAAGTATGCATTAAATATGTTATTTCTTTTGAAGGAATGAATATGTTTTATATTGATGGAAATGTGATGAATGATTATGTATTACAAATGATTGTGTTAATGCTTTAATGTTGTAAATGATTTATGATGCTAATGGATTTTATGTGAATGGCTAACTACCTATGTATTGTACTAAGTTGAATGCAAGAACAGGTTTGAACCTCTAAAAGAGAGGGGAAGTATCACTCAGGAGAAGAACTTGGTCTAGTAACATTTAAATTCGACCTTACTAAGCTTTCACGCACTCACACATCCTAGATTGGTTTAGAAGAGTCAATTCAACTAGGATTGGGTAAGTAACCTTCAGTCTTGTTGTGCATGATTTAGGAGAGGTTATGATCTTGTTTTCTAGATGTTCATGATTGGGGTTATGTGATTGAGTCTTTATGTCAAATGGAAGTTCTTCTTCTTTATGTGTTCATACTTATGTGTTAATTGATGAAGTATATACCTAGAATGTGTACATATATATATGGTCATGTCCTCAATAACCCATATGCATCGGAGTACCGAATGGATAAATGCAACATAAACATATATATGTATATACACTTCTTATATATATACAATTGATGGAAATGAGAATATATGTGTTTAAGGATATTGAAATGATATATATATACGATATATATATTAATATAGATGTGTATAATTAAAATATACATGAATATGTATATATATATATATATATATATTAATATAGCGCTACAGCAGAATTCAATGCATATTATAAGTGATATAAATACTAAGAATAAACCTTGTAATGCTGAGTTGAAAGCCACACATAGGAGAAAGGAAATAAGTCCATACGTTGCAAACTGAATGAGTAGTGACCAACACATAGTGTATATGATATGAATGCAGAATATAAACCTTGTAATGCATGAGTTAAGCGTAGGAAATGAGCATGAACCAACACATGGTATATAGTATTTGAAATATACTGAAAATGCCTTGGATTATACACAACATATATACCAGTGCTTGGCATAAGATATAAATGTTGCACATAAGCAAAGGGAGGACTAAGTCAAATACAAACTACTTATAGACAGTCATGGCGCAGCCTTTGGTTATTCCTCTTCCAGCGCATAAAGTGATTAAAAGACTAAGCCAAACAGATAACAAAGCACGTAGAAAGCTTGCAGCTATGTAAAACGTTTTAGCAGGGAAGTAAAAGTTGTTTCAAACATGAGAATAAGTCAGCAGGTCGCGTCTGAGAAGGCAACACTAAGTAATAAGAGGTGGCGCAATATTTTTGAATTCAAATAAGCCTGCTGTAATGCCTAAAATTTTATGCCAAAAACCCAAAAAAAAAAAATTTAAAAAACACCTGCACTAACTCTCAACCATTTAGCTTGTGATGCCATTACTATGTACAACTGGAAGGTTCCTGTTTCAATGTTAATGTTCATATCGTTCTTTCCAAAATGATACTTGCATCAAGACACTTTAATATCCAAGTGATTATTAATAATTCATTGATTCTCGCGTAATTATACTTCCTCAAAATTAATTCTAATGTAGTCAAAATTAAGCGACAAAAGTGTATCACATTTGATATTGATGTAGGGTTAATGTCATGCCCATAATTTTTCCTAGAAGAAACTCAACTATTTTTTTTCTTTAACAAAAACAAACGTGCACTAAGCTAATTAACCACTCCTAGTATTTGAGGGGAACACTAACCATGGTGTATGTTGAGTTATTGAGAAGAAGCTATTAACGTTAATCTTATAAACAATTTTAACTTTAATTAAGTCATCATCAATTAATTGGTATGGAATTCATAACAATAATGTTAGCATCTAGTTAAATTGATAAGCAATGATAACACTATCCTTCGACTCACCCATTAATACCATTATTATCCTTCTTATTGATATTATTGTCCATTATTCATTAGCTACTAATGGTATTATTGTTAATGGATTTATGATTAAGCCTTGATAACAGTGTTGTTATTAAAGCAATAATACGATAATAATTAAATCGTTAATAATAATTCAACAAATACTTCAAAGTATTAATTTATGTCCCATATGAACATTAATGGTCTCATTATTAGGTAATCATTACAATAACCATAATTTTACGACCTTATCAATATATAATTAACTCAATTATCGAATCTTAAGCTAACACTAAACATTAGGACACAAGTTTTGTAAAACATCATCAATGGTAACATTTACATTGGATAATAGACTTTTTTGCAATGGCGATCTTAAATCAAAATGATGATAATAATGTTTAAACTCCACTATTATTAGTCATATTATTATCATTAAAAGCAATAATATGATAATAATTAAATCGTTATTAATAATAATTCAACAAATACTTCAAAGTATTAATTTGTGTCCCATATGAACATTAATGGTCTCATTATTATGTAATCATTACAATAACCATAACTTTACGACCTTATCAATATATAATTAACTCAATGATCAAATCTTAAGCTAACACTAAACATTAGGACACAAGTTTTGTAAAACATCATCAATGGTAATATTTACATTGGATAATAGACTTTTTTGCAATGGTGATCTTAAATCAAAATGATGATAATAATGTTTAAACTCCACTATTATTAGTCATATTATTATCATTAAATAAAGTAATAATACAATCAACCTCAATAATAATATTACTATCCTTACTTTAACCACTCTGAATAATAATATTATTCTTAAATCCTCAACCAATCCTCACTAGAAATTATTCTTTTTTTTCCATCGAGCAATTGAAAAGTTATATTAACAAGAATATATAATAATACTTATCCCAACTATGGGACCTATCGAATACATGGACCCAAATGCAAATGCGAGCCACAAGGGGTAAGGATAGGGTCTCGTACTGCATAATGCTAACCAATAGATATGACTTTATTGGGTTGTGTTAATTATGTTTAGAGTTAATATTGCTAGCAATAATTACTACAATAAGAACTTTAATGAGTCGTATTATAGTCTTATACCACTACTAGAATACTATTCACTCCATCACAATATTTCTCTAGATCAATTGAACAATAATAAATTTTATTGAAGAATAATTATCTTATCTATAATACCATTACTTTATTCCACAATATATATATTTTTTAAATTTTGACACTAAAAGAAAATTTAAGTAAATAAGATATTATAAAAATATAAAGATAAAACAATACCACAATTAAAATTTATTATATATATATATACATTATAAAAAAGGAAGAAAAAAAAAATGAAAAGAAAACTATTTATATAATTTTATTCATTTTATTTTATAAATATCATTTTTAAAATAAATAGATTGAAACCTAAGTCTTAAGAAAATCCCACGAATTTATTTATTCCTTGAGACTTAAGTTCTTTTCTTTTTTGAGAAGAATATATTCTAATTTGTATTAACCTTATTTAGAATTATGCCTTATACGGGACCTCCTTTTTAGATTTTTAAACACAAAAGGCATACGGCATTTGGAATTTGTTAAAGCTTTGGTTCGGAATAAGCTAGCCGCCCAACTTACTGTAGCAAGAGTAATGAATCACGACATCCTCCTATCTATAATTTTTTATCAAGTTAAATGGAACCTTAAGCACTAATTATTCTATTTTATTTTATTTTTTCAAAAACTACTTATTGATACTGTCATACAAATACTGTCATACATGTTAAACAAATCTGTACGCCTACTTGGAAAGCTGAGATTTTAATGCCATAGAGTTTTATGGCGTTCAAACTATTTTTCTCACACAAATTGGGTAGTGCTGTCAACGATGCCGATGAAAAATAATGAGCAGAGTTTGTAGAAAATGAAATACTACGAACCCCTACCAAAGCATAACGTTTTTCTTTCACAGAATTATTGGCTGCGAGTTAAAATTTGTTTTCAGGCGTGGGTGAGGAATGTTATACAGTTGGAAAAGTGAGTTAACTATAACATAATCACAGTTTGCCTTAAGTTGCTTGAATGAGGCGTCTCTATAATTTAAGGTGAGAGTACACTGCCACTGAACTACTTCTTTAAGCAACCCCACCAAATTTGACCGAACTCTAAAATGACAGAAAGGGGGTCGTTGCAAATTATAATGCACAAGTGATAGAATGTCGTTTACTCTAGCTACTCATCTTCCAACTCCCTTAACGGCATTGAAGGCCGGGACAGTACTTAGGGTGGGGTCCCATGGGGGGCTGCAGGGTTTATTTTGAAGGAACAAGAGGTCCCGTGGATTTAGAAAAACATTGCTACAGGATTAAATGGAATCTGCCCCAGAAAAATAGTTGCTCCTATGTTTTAGGGCTGCAAACTTGAGGGGTGGAAATGGGGTGGGGCTGAAGCTCGCCCCTATAGTTTAGCAAATGTTTCTCCCAGTTATCGGCTATCAAACTCGAGTTTTAGATTCCCGCCAGAACGAAATTGAGGGGAAATGTTGTAAATTTACAACTTTATAATCTCTATGTTTTATGTTTTACTGTCGCAGCAAATTCTATTGAGTCTCACTAGAAACTCATGAAACTGTCTCGCTAGTCGAAAGCCCACTGCCTGCATTGAGTCTCACTATTTTGCATTTGCATTCTATTGTCAGCCATGCCATTTGCAGCAGCCATTGTTACGCAGAGAAAGCCAGAAAGCTTTACTTTGTCCTATACTTGCTCATCGTCGTCTAGATCCACGGTAGAGGCCTCGTTAATAATTGCTTCCACCGATATAAGTTCAGGCCAAATGAAATTATCATTTAATTTAATGGCTTATCAGTAAAACTTAAAGACGAGCAAAATCACTGTGCAGCTTTAAATGAAGGTGCATTGATCTGTTTAAAGGGCAAGCAATCTGTACGAACGCGGATTAGATGGATGCTGATCATGGCCATTAGTTTTCAAGATTTCAGAAAATTAGCTGAACTTTGCAATTTTGTTCATGGGACCGCAAGCTTTAAAAAATTCCTAAAAAATCTCAGTAGCACCCGCTGAGACTTTTGAGGAAGCCCGCCCTCATGGGACCCCACCCTTAGCCTAGAATTATGAGTTGCGTATCAAGCCACAAAAAGGGGAATGAATCAATTTACTTAACCTCTGTCATATGCTTCCTAGAGTCCTATCGACCCTGCCAAGGAAGTCAGTAATTATGCCAGCTATACAATGTGGTAATTCATTTAATGTGCACTTAGGGATGAGAGTGGTATAGTGGGCACCACATCCAGGCAGTGAAACACAATTTGATTTCACAATCTTTTTTTTGTATACAACACCCCTAATGTGACAACAGGTGCCTCTTACATAACTCTTCATGGCTACATCTATTGACATAAGCATACTGTAATATATTAGAATGTTGCTAGCATATCCCAGAGATCCCTTAAATCCATTGGTCTCCTGAGAGTTGATCGACGGTTGTTTCAAGCCACCTAACTATTTGGTGTAACCTTGGACTTAAATGCCTAGCTTATGCTTCCTTTTAAAATCCTTTGTTACATGATTATGTATTGGTTTTGCTATGTACAGATCTTTCTCTATTATTCGTAACCATAACGATATAATTCCAGTGCGACATTGGTGCTGAGAGGGTATTGCAGGTGCGGGAATTTGTTTCACCATACTTTGCAGAGCCAGTGCAAAATGAAGGAAGGCGCCTGGAAGGGAGTCAGCAGACCCCACGCTAGTTGCTGCACTTAGTAGGGATTACGGCACCATTTTTCCACACATTTATCTATCATTATTTTTCTAATTTCTCCATCCACAGAAGCAGATTAATATCTTATTTTGGTTCGATAAGGATTAGATTGTAACGTTATTTTATTTTGTGATATTTTAAGCAAAAAATAAATAAATGATTAAATATGCATATTAGCTTTCAATTTTAGAAGATTAATTTCAGGGCTTTGTGAGTGTATATACAACTGATATATTAGTTAACAGGTCTCATCTATTTCCAAAACTAAGTGGTGAGAACTATTAAGTTTCACACACCTACAGATATAAACTATATATATATATTTTAAGAAGACAAGTAGTATATAGAAGGGAAAACTTTGCTTACTTTCACTTTTCATCAAATAGTTGAAAACAATTAAATTAGTTCACAATACTTTCATCTTCTTTCTTGAAACTCAATGAACACATTGTTGTTTTGTTCAAATGCAAAAGATAATATGAAATAATTTACACGATATTTTCTTCAAATAACCATTGAGAACATCTTGCTTTATCCCACAACTTTTCCTTTATTACAACTCAAAATATTTTAACTTCCCAAATACAACGAGATACAAATTCTTCACTTAATACTTTCTTTTCTTTTCGTACTATGAATAACACACAAAAAGGAAACAATAACATGCCATTGGATGTAATCTTTTTTTCTTCTATTTCTTCATTAAATCAGAATATAACACACGCCCTTTTACATACATTGTTACAAATAATATTGAGAATAACTGATTTTTGCATACCAATGAATTTAGTCCTGCTTTTTTACATTTTCTTCCATCTTACATTAAAACATTAGCTTTCCATACTACAACAAATTTAACAAATCACAATGAAGGACACACCATTGATTAAAGCTTGCTCTCCACCCTACCGTAATGGCGTCATGGAGCCTCGTGGGCTCTAGCCATACCCCCGAGCAAGGATTTCTTTTAGCTCCATGATGATAAATGGAGTCTTTTCTCAATTTCACAATGGGACACACTAGCATAGCACAAAATTTCTTTTGTCTAGGTTCTCTACTTTCTGTCTTCAACCATGATTCATACAATATATGACTTTCTTACAACCCAAAAACAAAGGTAAGTGGAATTAAGAAAAATACTTATCTCTTTCCTTTAGGTGAAGGGATTGAACTCTTCTATCCATCTTTCCTCTCCAAACCAATTAGTTTGAGCACCATCTTCTAAGAAGCATATCTCCTTTCCTCTCAACTCTTTTCTCCAATTTCAAGCAAAATTCTCCAAAAGGAGAAGTGGGTAACAACCCCCCTCCTTCTTCCTCCCCAACTATAAAGAAGTCTCAAAAAACTATAACCCTTGGATGGGGAGGTGTGAGTGTACCTCCACCATCAATGAAGGTCTTTTCCTTATGTAAGAGGGGTACATGCACTTGAACCCCTCAATCTTTTCACCCCATCCTTTCCTCAAAATTCGTCACTCCTCATTATGAGGACTTTTCAGGAGTCAAATCATGTCCTTGGGGCCCTATTGCATGCCCACTTGACCCCTACCACCATGGTATAGACCCTAGGGGGTTTATTTATGCATCCCAACCCAAGAAATTGACCACCAACCCTCTTTAAAGACCCACTTAAGGTTCTATCCGAGTTTCACACTTGGGTAAAAGAATTTCTAAACCTTAACCCCAACTTACATTTCACAATTAAACACCCTTTCAACCTAAAAGAATAGACACAATAACTCTATTTCCTTCTAAGCTCCGGAATAAGGAAATCAAATACATAACCACAAGAGGATGTCTTTCAATTTGTTCTTATTCTCTTCTCGTATTAGGACCCTTTCTTTCCTGCACATTACCAAGGAAATCATAAGTAACAATCATATACCACATTAATTCGGTAGCTAATAAGATCTAATTGTAAAACAATTTCATTAAAATTCCAATTCGTATTCATAGTTTACAAGTGTCTAATACCTTTATGGCAATGATAATAACATCTCAAAATGAATACAAGCACACGGTTTCAACCCATATCATGCATTATCTTAAAATATCTATGCATCTGTATTTAGGAGAATATATAAATGAAACAGATTAAATATTCTCACTGGGGAAGTGGTTCCTACAATTCAAATAGATCTAACTGAAAAAACTGGTGCAAATCCTTGATATATTCTTTTAATGAATCTCAATTCAGGAAACATAGTTTCTGCTTTTTTCCAAATATCACTGACTTAGCTGCATCAAGGCAAAACCGGTAAGGTGAGCCCTGTATGAGTACATAGTAAGCAGCAGAAAATCTTAATTTGTTTCCAGGGCCTCTGAATTGTTTCACACAATTAGCATATAAATATATTTTCCATTCTACCAATTGTTACACCTCTATCATTTTAAAATTATCTTGATGCTATTTCCTTTGGAGTTGAGTCTTCTAGAGTTGAGAGCTATTTCAGGTATCAGTATTTTAGAAGTTTCTAGGAGAAGCAGTGGAGGAAGTTTAGAGGAGTGATGCAGTCAAGCGGATCTTGGAGGAGGAAACACCCATCTTAGTGATCTCAAGGCCTAGGGAAGGATTTAATCTATGCCTACAAAGTATGTCCCTGTGACATACCTTTTCTTTATGCTGTGCGATAAAATTTAGGCTTATTTACTATGTTGGGAAAAGAGTGTTTTTAAATATGTTGTGATGTTTGTTTATAATTGTGTATTTCTTGGTTGTGCATAACGTTGTAGAACCTATCTTATTAGTTATATTTGTATTTACCCAATATATGGGAAAGATTTGTATTTCTTGACTGTAATAAAAAACCACCTGAAACAATCAAGCAACAAGCCAACACAGCAACATCCAACCATCTGCTCAAAAATAGCAAACCATAACCCAAAAAAAGCAAAGGACATTTAATGGTAAAGACCACCATTAAACCCAACCACCTAATCAAAAACACTAGCACACAAGAGGAGAGACACTCCTTGAAGCTCCCAAGCGCACCACAGACCAACTCCAAATCCACCTCAAGAGGACTGAGCTCCCCTCTATAGGAGAGGATACTGTGAAAACCCAAAAAAACAAGAGCACACTTCTTCAGCAACCTCGACCTCCACCACGAAAGGAGAAACTTCCACCTCAACAGGAACACCACCAGAGGAAACCAGAGAAGAGGACATCCATCCACATCTAGCACACCCACCTCCAACTCAATAAGAAATGACTCCTGACCAGCAAGAGTTGTCTTCACCTCAACAGAAGACATAGTGCACAAGAAATGGAGTAGATTCAAAGCTCCAGAAGAATGGATAACCACACCATCCTTTGGCTGAGCATACAAGAGCTCCAAAAGAGAGAGCACACCCAAATCAGCAAAAAACTCCAAAGGAGCAAGAGGAAAAGGCATTCCACTCCCCCAACTCAAAACACCAACCAACATCCAAGTCAGACCCAAAAACAGAGAACCCCTCCAAGAGAGATCCAGGAACCAAAAGCAAAAGAAAACCCCCTTCAAGAAAGATATCCAAAACAACCACAAAGGGTACCCAAAAGCTCTGATATATAGCCCAAGAATAACACATGAAGCCAATGAAGCCCACCTCCCAGCAGGCACCACTGAAACTCCATCATCAGAAACACTTTCCTCAGCAGAGAGAACCCACAATGGGTACCGAAAAGTTGTGAAAGACAACCCAAGAAACAAGTACAGACTCCAAGAGCCCTATAACACAAGCAAGAGCCATACCACCAATAGCAAGGGATTAACCCAAACATCCAGCGAAGCCAAACAGACCCATCTATCAACAGGAAATGGTTTCTCCAAGCCATGAGAAGAACCACCCCATCCCGACTCAGCATCAAATGCCCTAAGAGGAGAAGATCCTCCTCCCCACAAGCCATGAAAAACATCAACCACTCCAAGCCACACAAAGGAGAGAATCGCAGAAAGCACAACAAGGCAGCCAAAGCTCGCACCAACATCCACAGCGAGGGTCATCCCATAGCTTCTCCCACCCAACATTGCCATAATATCACCATAAGACACATGGGAACCTTTAGAATCAAGGGAAACAACACTCCATACAGGAGTAACTAGCACACAAAGTCTGCCACACACAGTCCACAGAAGGACAGGCCATAGCCCACAAACTACACAGGTAAAGACCTCTCCAACGAAGTCAACTCCAGCATCCTCAGCCATAGCCACAGGAGCTAGGCCAACCCACAACACGACCCAGATGCCAACATCTACTCCCGAATCTCTATCATCATCCACAGAATCCTCCTCACCCTCAGAGGAACTCAAATCCCCTCTGCGCGCTCTCTCGTTCGCTCTCCCACTCTCCATTATTTTGATTATGAAATGTTATGTGGGTTAATCTTGGGATTTGTCTGATCCATGGGAAAGGGGGTTACAACCTAGTATAGAATATGAATGGTATTTAATCCAAATCAAGCTAGGAAGGTGGGTGAATGTGTGACATCTACTCTAAGTTCATGGTAATGGAAACTTTGGCCAAAGTAGTGTAAGTAGCCACTGTTTACATTGTCGATTTCACTATGATATGTGTTTACGTAAGTTAGGCATGGGATATTCATACATGTAAGTTGTAACCATTGTATGTCAGTCTAGAAATGTATAAGACACAACACCAAGCTCAGAAAAGGCTATTAGTATGAGGTTACCAAACCAATCTCTTCTTTGAAGGGTAGGGCCATCTTACCAGTTAGGTAGATGTGTAGGGGAGCGCAATAAGTCTGAGGATGGCGAAAAAGTGCTTGAGTGATGCTTCTCCTCTTCAGTTGGTGACCAATATTTGATGAGGAATTCCTAGACCATTGTAATTTATACATTAAGTAATCTTGTTTAAGCTATGCTTGTAATTTGTATCCATCTCTATTGGAATTATAATTATGAAATGTCATATGGGAATTATGTATCATCATTATTTGAATCAATGAAAGGAATTGTTTGTACATGCAATGGGAAAGTTTGAAATATTTTTCAAATGTGCATTTATTATTCAAAGGAAAAGAAAATTTTTATTGATCTTAAAGGATAGATGCATAAACTATTTACTTGTGGGTAAAACATAAGAAAAAATTACTATGAAGAACATTGAGCATGTTACACTTTTGTCTAAACATGTGGGGCTGAGTGTAAACCCGTATGGTAAACTTGGGGCCATTTTTATTATTATAAAAAATGATTTTAGGGGATGAAATGCATTTTTGAGACCCTAACCCAAGTACCTATTGGTAGGGTACTTTGGGAAGGATGTATCTTATGTCTCAAGGTTTTAAGAGTTACTTTTGAGGCTCTTAAAAATAGCTCTCATGTGTGAAGGCACGAATGCTTGGGTCAAGACACCAAGTCAATCAATGACTTTCTAAATGGGTAGAATGGGGAAGTGAACCCCATGTTTTAAAAGGAGGCTCATGTGGGTTCACGTGAATGGTCACATCTATGTGAGCCCCATGTGAATTAAAATGTGTATTCAAGTCAACTTAGGAGTGATGTGAGGAAGGTAGGGTGAAGATAAAGAGGTTCCATGTGTCCCCATCCTAATGGAAGGAGATGAGTGACATAGCACTCTCATATAAACTCCCTTCTTGGGGCTTTTGTAACTCATTCTCTATATGGGAAAAGCATTTGGAATTTGAGATTTTGAGGGTTTGAAAGAAAAAAAGGATATTTAGAAGGGTAGAGGCTTGAGAGTTGAGAATTATATATATATATATATAT